>JAVTVY010044462.1:0-21943 GCA_036873755.1 Hanleya hanleyi | reverse complement strand
TTCAGTCATCAGCAGGGAGACATCAAGAGGCGCACAAAGACAGAGAATACCTTGCGAGAATTTATGTCACTGCGCTTTGGGTCAATATTCAAAGTGTTCTGTAAGTCTCAGCTTTCCAGCCTCAGGTATGGACTATGGACTATATTGAAATGGGACAGAAGCTGGATTAGGCTACTTTAACCCTTTCTGGCAGGGGGGGGGGGGGGAAATTGCCCCGACCAAACTTTTCACCGCATCTCTGGAACGAAGACAACGAGACAGCTGAATCGTTCTGACTCTTCGCCAATTTTATTAGTGTAATTTTGGGGCTATTTCCATTATCCTGCATGTGTCCAACGGATAATGGACAACTACTGTGGTGTCCTCAGAAAGTCGCATTTTATTCTTTTCTGTCCATTTTTTCTTGCCTAAAATGACATAAAGGAAATTTATAATATGAAAGGTTTCAGCCCGATACCCCGATGGGAATTGAAAAGAAATAGGGCGGGGGAGATCGAAATACCCCTCCCCCAGACTGTAACATACCTCAAATCGTTAATATATAGGGTTAATATATTGGCCGTGATATTTGATAGATATCAACTTATTCCAAATTAGATGAATGTCGTTTTCAGAAATTGTGCCTACATCTTCAAACGCTCAGTTAAGTTTAGAGATATTTTCATGCTATCCGCTTGATCAAGGACAAACCCACTAAACAAAGGTATCTGTTTTATTCAAATTTCTGCTTACATTTCATTCGTGGGAATCTGCTCTTAGCTTCACCAGGGGACACTTTCATCAAGCTTCGTATATTTACGCAAGATTTAGAACATACGACGAATTTACGTAAATATCTACGACATGCGTACGCCGGTTTCACTAACGTCTCCGTATATTTCTTCCGTATCCATTTTTCGTAAATACATTCGTAAATACCGGAAGTGCAGTGTGTACCCTCGAACCAGCCGTGACAATAGAAAATCAACCCGGCATAGCAGGTGCTTGTTGTCACAAAAGAGAGCAAAAAAGAGATAACCTTCGGCAATATAATCAGTTATCTGCTTCAGTCGGCTTCCCTGTCACTGCCAGCATATATACGAGATAGTTTAGCGACGTATAATGGTGTAATAATTTGAATAAACAAGCTGGAGAGGACAGCAATCCGCCGTTGTTGTTGGACAACGCAAGACCAACTGCATCAATTTGTCGCACATTTTGGCGACTCGAACAAACCAGCATGTCTCCCCGTAGTCTTGATTCTTGAGACAACTATCCAAGTAAACTCTCTATATGGTATCGTGACAGTAAACTTGCTGTCGAAATAATTGGAGACTGCAATATTTCATCATGATCATAGATAGTGACGGGAGGGGGGGGGGTCACATAAGTTACATTCGATTGCAGAAATTTCGGTTTATTCTAGCTCATACATATTTGAGATTTTGTGCGAAGTCTCTACAAAATCAAGAATTCAGAATTGCTTTTTGTCTGTGTGTTCGCATCTTTCCTCAATAACCACGAAAGAATTAATTTTCTGAAATAATGATTGTCTATCATATTCTTCAGTCATCAGCAGGGAGACATCAAGAGGCGCACAAAGACAGAGAATACCTTGCGAGAATTTATGTCACTGCGCTTTGGGTCAATATTCAAAGTGTTCTGTAAGTCTCAGCTTTCCAGCCTCAGGTATGGACTATGGACTATATTGAAATGGGACAGAAGCTGGATTAGGCTACTTTAACCCTTTCTGGCAGGGGGAAATTGCCCCGACCAAACTTTTCACCGCATCTCTGGAACGAAGACAACGAGACAGCTGAATCGTTCTGACTCTTCGCCAATTTTATTAGTGTAATTTTGGGGCTATTTCCATTATCCTGCATGTGTCCAACGGATAATGGACAACTACTGTGGTGTCCTCAGAAAGTCGCATTTTATTCTTTTCTGTCCATTTTTTCTTGCCTAAAATGACATAAAGGAAATTTATAATATGAAAGGTTTCAGCCCGATACCCCGATGGGAATTGAAAAGAAATAGGGCGGGGGAGATCGAAATACCCCTCCCCCAGACTGTAACATACCTCAAATCGTTAATATATAGGGTTAATATATTGGCCGTGATATTTGATAGATATCAACTTATTCCAAATTAGATGAATGTCGTTTTCAGAAATTGTGCCTACATCTTCAAACGCTCAGTTAAGTTTAGAGATATTTTCATGCTATCCGCTTGATCAAGGACAAACCCACTAAACAAAGGTATCTGTTTTATTCAAATTTCTGCTTACATTTCATTCGTGGGAATCTGCTCTTAGCTTCACCAGGGGACACTTTCATCAAGCTTCGTATATTTACGCAAGATTTAGAACATACGACGAATTTACGTAAATATCTACGACATGCGTACGCCGGTTTCACTAACGTCTCCGTATATTTCTTCCGTATCCATTTTTCGTAAATACATTCGTAAATACCGGAAGTGCAGTGTGTACCCTCGAACCAGCCGTGACAATAGAAAATCAACCCGGCATAGCAGGTGCTTGTTGTCACAAAAGAGAGCAAAAAAGAGATAACCTTCGGCAATATAATCAGTTATCTGCTTCAGTCGGCTTCCCTGTCACTGCCAGCATATATACGAGATAGTTTAGCGACGTATAATGGTGTAATAATTTGAATAAACAAGCTGGAGAGGACAGCAATCCGCCGTTGTTGTTGGACAACGCAAGACCAACTGCATCAATTTGTCGCACATTTTGGCGACTCGAACAAACCAGCATGTCTCCCCGTAGTCTTGATTCTTGAGACAACTATCCAAGTAAACTCTCTATATGGTATCGTGACAGTAAACTTGCTGTCGAAATAATTGGAGACTGCAATATTTCATCATGATCATAGATAGTGACGGGAGGGGGGGGGGTCACATAAGTTACATTCGATTGCAGAAATTTCGGTTTATTCTAGCTCATACATATTTGAGATTTTGTGCGAAGTCTCTACAAAATCAAGAATTCAGAATTGCTTTTTGTCTGTGTGTTCGCATCTTTCCTCAATAACCACGAAAGAATTAATTTTCTGAAATAATGATTGTCTATCATATTCTTCAGTCATCAGCAGGGAGACATCAAGAGGCGCACAAAGACAGAGAATACCTTGCGAGAATTTATGTCACTGCGCTTTGGGTCAATATTCAAAGTGTTCTGTAAGTCTCAGCTTTCCAGCCTCAGGTATGGACTATGGACTATATTGAAATGGGACAGAAGCTGGATTAGGCTACTTTAACCCTTTCTGGCAGGGGGGGGGGGGGGAAATTGCCCCGACCAAACTTTTCACCGCATCTCTGGAACGAAGACAACGAGACAGCTGAATCGTTCTGACTCTTCGCCAATTTTATTAGTGTAATTTTGGGGCTATTTCCATTATCCTGCATGTGTCCAACGGATAATGGACAACTACTGTGGTGTCCTCAGAAAGTCGCATTTTATTCTTTTCTGTCCATTTTTTCTTGCCTAAAATGACATAAAGGAAATTTATAATATGAAAGGTTTCAGCCCGATACCCCGATGGGAATTGAAAAGAAATAGGGCGGGGGAGATCGAAATACCCCTCCCCCAGACTGTAACATACCTCAAATCGTTAATATATAGGGTTAATATATTGGCCGTGATATTTGATAGATATCAACTTATTCCAAATTAGATGAATGTCGTTTTCAGAAATTGTGTCCACATCTTCAAACGCTCAGTTAAGTTTAGAGATATGTCCATGCTATCCGCTTGATCAAGGACAAACCCACTAAACAAAGGTATCTGTTTTATTCAAATTTCTGCTTACATTTCATTCGTGGGAATCTGCTCTTAGCTTCACCAGGGGACACTTTCATCAAGCTTCGTATATTTACGCAAGATTTAGAACATACGACGAATTTACGTAAATATTTACGACATGCGTACGCCGGTTTCACTAACGTCTCCGTATATTTCTTCAGTATCCATTTTGCGTAAATACATTCGTAAATACCGGAAGTGCAGTTTGTACCCTCGAACCAGCCGTGACAATAGAAAATCAACCTGGCATAGCAGGTGCTTGTTGTCATTTAAGAGGGCAAAAAAGAGATAACCTTCGGCAATATAATCAGTTATCTGCTTCAGTCGGCTTCCCTGTCACTGTCAGCATATATACGAGATAGTTTAGCGACGTATAATGGTGTAATAATTTGAATAAACAAGCTGGAGAGGACAGCAATCCGCCGTTGTTGTTGGACAACGCAAGACCAACTGCATCAATTTGACGCACATTTTGGCGACTCGAACAAACCAGCATGTCTCCCCGTAGTCTTGATTCTTGAGACAACTATCCAAGTAAACTCTCTATATGGTATCGTGACAGTAAACTTGCTGTCGAAATAATTGGGGACAACAATATTTCATCATGATCATAGATAGTGACGGGAGGGGGGGGGCACATAAGTGAACACGCACTATCGTACGATAATAGTTGAGATTCTATCCTACCTTTTTACCTGCGGCACGCAGGTCTACGGGAGGCTCGCGTTGTTGTTCTTCTTGTGACTTTTTGAAATACGCATGCGTTAAGAGTGTGTGATCTCTGCCACACTTTTCTTCTCATCCTCCGATCTCACATGACAACCTTGTCTTCAGGCACGTTCCAATTCATTTGCAACTAAATTCGGTGGAATGAATTATTGCTTCGTTGATTTGCGTTCGTACTTCAATTCTTTTTAAAAGCTGTCGATCGACACATCTTCATTGGCGTCAGATATTACCATTTTCACTGAACAGTATGTACATGTATATACACTTCGGGATCCTTGAATTGCTTATATACCAAGGAAGATGAGCCGCAACCTTGTCAGTGGTTCAGCTAATTTGCATACAGTCATAGGCTACTGTCCTAATAAGTAGAAAAATAAGTTCACTACTTCTAGTAATCATTTTATCTACTCAATCTAGATAATTCACAAATTGGTGAAGAAGTAGACAAGTAACGCATTGTCATTATGATTAACATCGGATAATACTTAGTATCAAATTATAGATCATGCATCATAAAAACGCAACAATTACGTTTCAGAAGTAAGCGAACAACTCACCAACTTTCACCGAATAAAGATGTTTAACTTATAGAAATGACAATTTTGTATGATGTTTAACTTTACCCCCAAGCAATTCGCATATATGAAAATATGTTTTGAAAGGAAGAATAATTTAACCCTCTGTGGGAATCGAAAGATTGACCCTCCAATCCTTGAAGTTGTACTTACTGTCTTAGCTATACCGACTCATTAATAATACTCAAAACTGAATTTATGCGCAACGGGTTCTAAATACAGAAGTGACAATTTAGTATTTAATAAGTTAGACAAGCCTGTGAGCGAATAATACATCATAGTTGTACAGTTATATTGTGCACTTTCGGTTACACGCATGAAATTGGGCGCATAGCTATTTTGAATGGTCCTCTTTCGGAACACTCTAGCCTCAGTCCCGCAAGCCAAGGTCTTGCTTCGCTGGTATTGATGTTCCCGTCCTCTTCGGCACTCAGACGCCTTTTAGATTAGCAAAACAATAATTAAGGAAGTAACTGCAAACAAAAAAAAACATGTTGGCACATGCATAATCCCTTGGGGAAAGCAAGCGTCACCACTTGTTGAGGGTCATTTCCTCAATAAAGGCCTTGATGTAGGACAAGTTTAACCTTATAACTTTTTAATTCATAAATACAACTTTCCGCTGCCCTATAACGAAATACCCTGATGTAAAAATTACATATGTGTAACAATTAATTTTTTGCTTGTTTGTGTTTGTTTGTGTGCAATTCTATTCACGAATTATAATAAAATATTGGATTATGTGCGTTAGGGGTTAGCTGTCTTTATTTCGCGTCAATATTGTACCTTAAGTCCAAAATGAAGATGGGACAAAAAGGAAAAAATGAAAATATTTTTATTCAGCGATTTGGGGATTCGAACCAAAGTGTTGGTTTTCTTCTAATCTGTAGCTAACCATTCGGCCAAGCAGCAGTTACAACTATTGACTTGAGGAATCATGTGCCGAATGGCGGTGAACTACACCCTTTTAGAGCATTACAAGCGTTTTGACATATTTCAATATTATGAAAATATGATACCTTTAACCAAAACGATTTTTCAGTGTCATTTTGGATCAAATCCACCGCAATTCGATAAATAAGACTCGTTTTGGTTAAAGGTGTCATATTTTATATATGAAGGGAATTCCCTTCAACAATATCACCGAAAATTGCAAAAGCAAACAAATGCTTATTTTCTAATACTCGTAATATTTTTTTGACAAATCTCTTCTCGGTGAAAATCGAGATCATGAAAATTCTGTATTTTCTCTTTCAAACTAATAACTTTTGAAGTAAATGAGAGGAAGTTATATTTTCGGTTTATAAACGCAACACACAAAGGAAAAAAATACGGTCAAACCGAACATTTTCTTTCGCATTTAAATCACCTTCGGAATGACTTAGTGACAAACATATTCGCGAATTGAGTATAGGGAGATATCCATAGATACTGACTAGAAATGTTTCTTATTAACAGAATTTGATTTAACAAAAAAGAAATTAATAAAATTAGCAACCTTCGAAAAGGCTTGGCCGAACATGTCAGATAAGATGATATTTCATAAGAATGAAATAGTTAATCATTTATATAGAAGGAGCAGACCATGTCTTGATATTGACTTGCTGCATGGAAAAGAGTGTCAAGGTATTTAGTTTGCAGATGATAACACACGTAATGCAGAAACTTAATTAATTATTGTGATCGAATATCAAGACTGTCACAGGCCTCAATTTGAATAGTAAAAAATGTCATTATGCCTCTTGTACAGTTCGATGAAGCCTTCAACCTCATTCCGTAGTTTCACAGATCAAAGTGATAGACCTGATACTAAATTCATTGAAAATTAACTTTGAAGGAAGTATAAATTTTCCATTTTGCTCGGCAAAGTAAGCGAGAAAGGAGACTGAAGAGCGTATAATTTCGCACTATGACTAAATCATTGATATTTATTTGGATTTCCAAATATTTGAAAGCCTTTTTGATTTGCATAAATCAACGGCTGAAGCGAATCTTTTGAAATTTGGCATACACGATACCTGTACCAAGACATTGCTAAACCGACCATTGTGAGTTCGTCTGTCAATTCAGTATAGACGACACGGACCAGTCAAAATCGCTGGATTTTGAACGGGGAAAGTTAATATAATGGCATCAGACCTATTACGCAATTCCTACAATTGTGGGTTAGAAGTTGGAAATTACTTCCCTTGGCATGAAAACACTGGCAGATGGCGCTTTTTTTCTACAATTACCACTACCTCCGCTGATATGCCTTTCACTGTATTATTGCCACTGCCGCAGGTTTTGACTACAATGTAGTCATTTCTCACTTGTTAATACATGATAGCATGTATACTGAAACACATTAAGCGGGTTGACGGTTAGATTAGAATTAGTGGCCACCATCGGCAGTCAACATTAATGATTTATAGTAGCCACATATATTGCAACTCAGTGTATGCAGCCACGACTGTAGTCAGTCGTGGCTACATACACTAAGCTGCATATATGTGGCTAGATTTATAGGTTCAATATCAATTGTATACTCTGAGGTTGGAATCATAAAAAACTTCTCTGGGAAGAACGATGAGAGCTGGAACTGTTACACAGGGTAGGAGAGGTATCATAACTTCATTATTTGATGATAATATTGTCTTTTCCAAGGGCTAGATCAATAACATGTTTTGGTATTGTAATTGCATGTTTCATGTCACCGTTTCTAAAGTTTGAATGTTTGAAATAAGTAAGCTTAAATCAGCAGTTTTAAAGTTCATCCATCTGTTATTCAGATTTATCATTTTATGAATATTCATATGAAAGCCTGCTCAACAACATCTCAGAATTTTGTCAATTTTTCTACACTTCTAACAAAAAATATCTTCTGATCAGAATGAGCTAGCATAGTCAATGTTCAAAATAATTTCCAAGCTATCAAGTTATGCAAAAACGTTGTATTATGTCAAAATTATTATCTGATAATATTATCTTGTCATATCCCATAGCTCTTCTATAGCCTTGCTCTATACCTTGTGAGAGATTCATTGTTCTCACGTAGTATAGAACAAGGCTATACCAGAGCTACACATCTCATAGCAAATGAAGAATAACCCTTTGTCGAAACTAGAAATTTTGAAATTAATGACAAAAAGGACAGTCCTATAATGATATTGAAAAGAAATTTGAGGCAATTCAATTTCCTTCAGATCACATTCTCCTTTTCATTTCCAGTCTGACAGAAAAATCACCATTATACATTAGAGCTATTGGTCAGTATACCATTACCTACCGTACCCAGCCCATAGAGATTACATACTAATTCCGTTTTATAACCAGTCCACAAAGCTTGCTAGTTGTAGTTATTTATATGACCACTTCACAATATGGAAACTGAAATTCAATATGGATAAAGGATAAGTAGAAATGGTTGTTTTCTCCATCATAATTGCTAAAAGTCTGGTACATCTAAAAATATGTCTATTTAACCCAAAACACCTGCATTGGCTAAAGCTGAAGAAGAAACTAAATGTATTATATATCAATTTAGAAGCATGAATGTGAATTCTTGTTGGGTTTGGGCTGAAATGTATAGATTTGACATACATATAATGTCTTCCTGGATAGAATGTTGAAATTCTGTCCACTTTTGCATAATTAGGCTTCATAAAAATATATCTAGCTTCAATTCATTGAATTCCAATGTTCTTTTTTTTATTGTTTGGGAGAAGGCTGAAATGGGAATAAAATTAATCGATTTCAGATTATGAATTCATTAACAAGATCAATAATGACAATATCTTATGGTTCATTTCACACAAAATAAAGCAATAATAATAAACTATGCATGTTTTGAGCCTTATCATGCTTATGGGATCATGCATGTTGCATATTAGGCTCGTTAAATTTTATTGTTTGTTTATCCTCACCTACTTGCCAAAATATTGGGGTGGATGAGTAGTAGGTAGCATGCACCCGTCACATAAACCCCTCAATTGCGCATGCGCGAGAACCTTTTTTGACGTCATTTGGGGCGGAGCGAGGGGGTTATTTGGGCGGAGCGAGGGGGTTGGGGGCGTGGCCTATGAGTGCACTTGCACTGAAAGTGTGTTTCAAGATGGCGGCTTGTTTTTGTATGGGAGGGGTGGTCGGATTCAAGATGGCGGCTTGTTTTAGTATGGGAGGGGTGGTCGGATTCAAGATGGCGGCTTGTTTTAGTATGGGAGGGGTGGTCGGATTCAAGATGGCGGCTTGTTTTAGTATGGGAGGGGTGGTCGGATTCAAGATGGCGGCTTGTTTTAGTATGGGAGGGTGGTTTGGATTCAAGATGGCGGCTTGTTTTAGTATGGGAGGGTGGTTGGATTCAAGATGGCGGCTTGTTTTAGTATGGGAGGGTGGTTTGGATTCAAGATGGCGGCTTGTTTTAGTATGGGAGGGTGGTTTGGATTCAAGATGGCGGCTTGTTTTAGTATGGGAGGGTGGTTTGGATTCAAGATGGCGGCTTGTTTGGTGTGTGTAATGGGTTTTTCCCCAGCCCTCATTTGCATATGTTCTTTTCAAGATCCCCGGTTTGGATTCAAGATGGCGGCTTGTTTTAGTATGGGAGGGTGGTTTGGATTCAAGATGGCGGCTTGTTTTAGTATGGGAAGGGTGGTCGGATTCAAGATGGCGGCTTGTTTTAGTATGGGCGGGGTGGTCGGATTTAAGATGGCGGCTTGTTTTAGTATGGTGTGGGTGGTCGGCTTCAAGATGGCGGTTTGTTTGTGTGTGTAATGGGTTTTTCCCCAGCCCTCATTTGCATATGTTCTTTTCAAGATCCCCAGCATGTGACTTTCCCGATGCCCAGCCCTCATTTGCATATGTGTTTCAAGATCCCCAGCCTGTCACTTTCCCGATGCCCAGCCCTCATTTGCATATGTTCTTTTCAAGATCCCCAGCCTGTCACTTTCCCGATCCCCAGCCCTCATTTGCATATGTGTTTCAAGATGGCGGCTTGTTTGTGTGTGTTAGGGGTGGTCGTGTTCAAGATGGCGGTCTGTTGTCCGCTGAAAATATGCAAATGAGGTCAATGGGTTATAAAAGGAGTTCATTTTTAGGGCCAGGGTGTATTCAATCTGACTTACCTGACCTGTCTCAGCCAGCCAGCCAGCCAGTCAGCCACGCAGCCAGCACAGCCATCCATTTACTTTTTTCCAGTAAGCATGAGACGTGGAGAAGATTTTCCCTTCGACCCAGCAGCACCTTCGGTTGAAGTCTTGCCTGAAGATGCACGTGTCAGGGCCATTTATCAACGACACTGGGCTACCATACGCCATTGTTTTCACCGTGATCGTCGTCTTTTGGACTTATACAATTTTCGGCTGGAGGACCTCACGTATCTCACTACATATGCCGAGAACATTTTCAAAGATCAGGTCACAGCCTATAAGTTGAATGTCACATTTGGGTATATCTTACGACATAAAGAGACGGACCAACTGCGGTATTTCTATCCCAGTAACAATTCGTATGTGTTTGACCAGCCATTCACCATCACGGATGCGATTTCTCTGGAGCCGGTGGTCGAGCAACTCACTACATTAGACCCGTTGGAGTGGGCCCGCCTGCAACGCCCCAATACACAATGGTTGGTGGAAATGGTGACTAACGTCACATTTTTCGTCACGAAAATGCGAGATCACCCGATCGGTGCTCCTGTACAACTTCCCCCGTGGTTGATTCTTCGAAAAGGCCTGTATGGATTAACAGCAGGACAAAAGGGGCCCTACAAAGACCGGGAATGTCTGTTTCGGTGTTTGGCCGTGCATCTGGACGAGTGTAACCCCCAGGCTTGTGACACAGTGGCCGATGGCTATTGGGAACAATATCTAGAGCAGCACGACATGGATAAGCGGCACTTCCGTGGAGTTCCCTTTAAGCATTTGGATGATGTGGAAACATTGTTCGATATTAATATCTTTGTTTATCGATTACGACGGGAGGATGACGACACCTTTGTGGCTGAATTGGTTCGTCGATCCACAGAACGGTATGCTGCTACGATGAAAGTGAATGTGTTCGATGACAATGGCGTGAGTCATTTTTCGCTCATTACCAATATGAGCCTGTACGCTCAGTCTTTCAGTTGTGCCCAATGCCATCGTGTGTTTAACCGGTCTTACAGCTTACATTGCCACGAGAAAATCTGTGACAACAGTGTCAAGCGAGTCTATCCGGGTGGAGTGTATCATAATACACCTACTATTTTTCAGGAACTGACCGATGAGGGTATCATCATACCGGAAGAGGACCGTTATTTTCCCTACCGGGCATGCTATGATTTTGAGGCCGTGTTGGAGCCCATGGACCTGTTTTCGGCTAAAACGCAGTGGACACAGCGACATATCCCCCTCAGTGTCAGCATTTCATCCAATGTACCTGGCTATGACGCTGCACCGGTGTGTTTCGTGTCCACGCGAGAAGCCCATGAGTTGATCACCCGTATGATGGAGTATTTAGAGCGAGTGAGTGCGGCCAGTACGGAATTGTTGGTGGCCAAGTTCGACGACGTACTCACCCAGCTGGACGACCGCATTCCTGAACCGGGTGTAGCGTTCAGCGACGATGAAGAGTCCGAGTCCGAGTCCCAGCAGTCCCAGCCTCTGCAGTCGCAGGATGTCCCATTACCTAAACCTTATGCGGAGAAATTGAAGTTACGGTTCCTTCAATACTTAGGTCAGTTACCGGTGCTCGGCTTCAATTCGGGGCGATACGACTTGAACCTGGTGAAGGAATTTCTCTATCCTTACTTAGCGCAGTCCGATACCCTCAAGTCGGTGATCAAGAAGATCAACAACCACATGGCCCTCACTACCACATCACTGCATTTTCTCGATGTACGGAACTATTTAGCTCCAAATTGTAGCTATGACCAGTGGGTCAAGGCCTATGACTGTGCACAAACCAAAGGTTACTTTCCTTACACCTATATGACGAGCCTGGACCGCTTAGAAGACACCCAGTTACCACCTCGGCAAGCGTTTTACAATGACCTGAAAGGGGAAGCTCTGCCGGAGGCCACCTACATCGAACTCCAGCAGGTATGGAACTGCCACAGCATGAAGACGTTGCGAGATTTCCTGGTGTGGTACAACAATTTGGACGTCGTGCCCTTTCTCGAAGCGGCCGAGAAAATGGTGCAACTCTTTCGTCGCCAAATGCATGTGGACATCTTCAAAGAGTGCTTGAGTTTACCGGGTCTGGCGCTTCGCCATCTCTTTCAAGAGTGTCCAACTTACTTCTCGCTGATTCAAAAAAAAGATGCAGACATGCACGATTGTCTGAAGCGGAACATTGTGGGTGGTCCCAGTCTTATTTTCCACCGCTACCATGAGAAGGACGTCACTACTCTCCCTAGTGGGAAACCCTGTGCCAAAATCATTGGTTTTGACGCCAATGCGTTGTACCTGTGGTCGCTCGCCCAACCTATGCCGAGTGGACATTATACACGTTGGTTGGCAGAAGGTAGCATTTTACACCTGAACGGACGCCGTATAAACATCTCGCCGACCAGTGGATAGATTGGGAAGCCTATCGACGGGCCATTTATATTCGTCACCAGACCAACGCCACGGAGAAGCGGATAGGAGATCGCCGACTGCCCGTCGATGGGTTTGCCCTTGTACAAGGCACACCCACTGTATTTCAGTTTTACGGGTGTTACTGGCACGGTCACGAATGTCATTTTAGTGCGGGACGCTTCAATCAGCGACGTGGAAAATCGGCACAAGAATTACGGGACGAAGTAGTCATCAACGGTGATTATGTCAAAGAGCGAGGATTCCACCTCATAGAGATGTGGGAGTGTGAATTCCACACCATGTGCCAGGCCCTACCTCATTTACAACGGTTCTTAAAAGAACGTGAATATCCCTTTAGTCGTCGGCGACTGCTCAGTCTACCTCAGATGTTGGACGCCATTCGTTCGGGTCAGCTCTACGGCTTTGTAGAATGTGATGTGCACGTTCCCGACACTCTCAAGCCCCTCTTCGCCCAGTGTCCGCCTATCTTCAAGAACACGCTGGTGGGTCGGTCTGACATTGGTGAGACCATGAGCGCCTACGCGGAGCAACACGAGTGTTTATCTAAACCGCGCCGCATGTTGATTGGAAGTATGTGGGCCGAGAAAATCTTGCTGGGCACCCCCTTACTGCAGTGGTACATGAAGCACGGTTTGGAAATTACTCAAATCTATCAGGTAATCCAGTACGTACCTGAGGCTTGTTTTGCGGAGAATGCGGACCTCGTAACGAAGGCCCGTCGTCAAGGGGATCAAGACCCGAGTCAGGCCATCATGGCTGAATGTTGGAAACTCACTGGCAATGGTTATTATGGAAAAACGGTAACCAATCAGGATAAGCACGTCAATGTGAACATTTGCACGACTACCCAAGCCCGCAAAAAAGTCAATTCCCCGCTGTTTCGGTCCGTGGAGGTGATCGATGACGATACCTATGAAGTGACTTTAGCCAAGAAGACTATCCGGTATAATTTACCCCTCCAAATTGGGTGTATGGTCTATCAGATGGCCAAGCTGAGGATGCTGGAATTCATCTATGATTTTATGGGTGTGTATTTTGATCCCTCAGACTGGCAACTCATGGAGATGGATACAGATTCGGCCTACATGGCCGTTTCCCACCCGGGAACAATATGAGGCGGAACGGGACCAGTGGCTACCCCGACGCGATCACTACACGTACGACAAGCGGACACCGGGGCTCTTCAAGCTGGAGTGGAGCGGAGATGCTATGATTGCGCTCTCCTCCAAGACCTACTACTGTTACGGAGGAACTGACGGTGGAGAGGATAAGTTTAGCTGTAAAGGAGTGAGCCGGCGCGATCCTAACATAGACAAAGCGCTCTACCTGGGTGTGTTGGAAAGCCAGGCCAGTGCGAGTGGCACTAATCGGGGATTCCGGGTCGTCGACCACCAGATGCGGACCTATATCCAGCAAAGAGACGCCTTTACTTTCTTTTATCCCAAACGAAAAGTATTGGCCGACGGTGTGAGCACTACCTACTTGGACTTGTAAAATGTGGAACATTAACTGTGGATACACGAGTTATAAAACTGTAAAAGTCAGAATGGCCGAGTGGTCTAAGGCGCCAGTCCTAAGTGCTGGTTGGGTCATACCCTGCGTAGGTTCGAATCCTATTTCTGACAAACTTTTTTTGTACCTTAATCACTACTATTCTATGTGTACATATCCCTACTATTTGTACCCTGTATTTCTATTTTGTATAGAGTAACTTATTCTTGTTGACTTAAATAAAGAGAGAGAAAAAGTCAAATCATTTTTTTGTGTTTTTTTCATCAATTTATTCAACAATGAACGTCAGAACAACAACGTCATAACAATATAATGTGATAATAATAATAGTGGTCTGCGCGCGCGCGCGCAGTACATTTTTTAAGTTAACCAGAGAAATGGAGCATGCACATTAAAACGAGAGGCTGTCCAGTCATAGACGAGGACATCACGGTCTTCGGCTTGATAATAATCATCAAACATATGTACAATGGTTGGCATAGAATGTCCTCTACTCCGGTGAGTGAGATAAAACACACAGTACTGTCCGCACACACTACTCAAGGGTCCTTGTAATCTTTGCGTATTCCAACGCCACTCTGTCGTGGAGACGTCCATGAATTTCACCAAATCGGCATGGAGGGGTGCAAGTCCGTAGGAATCAAAGTATTCGCCTTGGCCTAGGGTGTCCACGTACACCGCTATCCAATGTTCACCGGGTCGACTCTTCGTGTCTGTATTTAGGATGTAGGCTGCTGGCGTGGTGGAGTGGGTGGGAAACACATTGCGTGGAAACACACCTCGAAAGGGGATCTTGGGATCTCGCTGGAGTATGTCCATCAGCTGTTCTGTATCCATGTTTAGCTGGAGAAGTCACACAGCACGTTTCTTTGCTCATCCACGCTGATGACGTTGTCAAACTCGGCGTAGCAAATCACATTAATGGTGCTGGGTAGAGCTTGGGAGAAACGCAGTTCCAACCGTAGGTTTCCTTTCTTCAGTAAAGCCAGTTGATGATCGTGTTCCAAGGTAGGGGTGAGGTCAAAGGCGAACAATGTGTACCCATTGCCAAAGTCTTTACGACTGATGGTATTGCCTTCGTCCTGGTTGTTTTGTCCTGTGGCTGTAAACAGGTTCAGGTAGGTCCGCACATAGTTTCCGTTAGTAAAGTCCGGTTGTAAGGGGCGGGCTGGAATTTGATGGCCGGCCACGTGCAGTGCCACAAAGTTGATGTTGAAATGATCAAATTTGAACGGATTCTCAGCCAATGCCCCCACACCACTATAGGCAGCTGCACTCGTTGGATTATAATACAAATCAGTTAATACTTGGTGAATTTCCTTGTTCCCCGACTGCCGCCGCATCACGCACTTCGTTCGTCTCCGTCCCAGGTCCGTCGATCTCTTCCCGGGGTGATACTGAGTTCGCCCCGTCCGTCTCGTCCCAGGGTGATACTGACCCTCTAGCCGCTCTGCATTCTATACATATAGGCCTTTTTTTCCGGCTGTAGGAGGAGCTGGTTTACAGAAACAAAATTCTGCTAGTCTTTCACCCGGTTCAGCGAACGCCTCTTCTATAGCACGAACCCACGCTAATTGCTCAGGGGATCGATCGTCGGGTGACATTAACTGGTCGACAATAGGCATTATTGTCTTGAAGGCTGCCCACAGAGAGGGAGTTAGGCTGATACTGCGCGTATCTTTGTACCGACCTATCCGTATACAGTGGGGTCGTAGGAAATAGACGTACATGGCATTATCCAGGTGAACGAGCTCTCCGTTCAATTCCCCGCTGATTACCCGTTTAAACTTATTCCATCCATCACGCTGTAGTGTGACCGGATTCCATAGCATTTCAGCGGGGGTCCAATAAATAGATAGAGCGTCTTGCGCCAGTTTTATTTTATCCGCATACACATATAAGCGCACACTGGGTGTAAGAGGCAAATGGCTCGTAGTGGTAGCGACATGCTTGCTCTCTCTCTATGTCCAACTGATACACACTCTGTCTCTTTCCCTGGTATTTATACTATTCTGTGAGAGGCGGGTGGTGTGCAGAGAATATTTTATCCACCACAGGCACACTGTGTTGTAAAGCCGTCCACAGTTCGGGATCGAGTGTAAATCCGCCTCGTTTGAGAGAGATCAATCGGGCGAAATAAGGGCCGCGAAAAATGTATACATCGTGATCCAGGTAAATGCCATCGCCATTCAAATCACCGAATAACACGCGTTTCAAGGTCGTCCAGCCTTCGGAAGATAATGTCACACGGGCGGGCTCAGGTGAGCCCCAGCAACGGGAATCATCATCAATGAGATCGATGCGCATGCGCAGAATGCTGATAGTTCAACCCACACCAGTCCATCAGATGGCCCTTCATCTCACCTTCACATTGATACCTCACTCGGCTCCATCGGGCCACTAGGGGCGCCCCTAACACCAAAAAGGTTATTTTGCAGTTCGATAGCAAAACCTGGTGTACGAGGATTATTTTTATTTTGCAGGTAGTGGGTCGAGTGAGGTGTCAAATTGAAGCTGACGTGAAATGTTTCAGATTGATACCTCACTCGACCCCATTGGACCACTAGGGGCGCCTCTAACCCCCAAAAAGGTGTTTTGAAGATTACGCATGCGCAGAATGCTGATAGTTCAACCCACACCCAGTCTATCAGATGCGCCTTCACGTTACCTTCAATTTGATACCTCATTTGACCCGATTGCACCATTAGGGACGCCTCTAACCTCAAACAGGCTATTTTTGAAGATTGATATTTTTCATATTATCTTCGCGCATGCGCAGAATTACCCTAATTCAAGCCCACACCCAGTCTATCAGATGCTCCTTCACGTCACCTTCAATTTGATACCTCACTCGACCCCATTGCACCACTAGGGACGCCTCTAACGCCAAAAAGGTTATTTTGCACATCGATATCAACATCTGGTGTACGAAGTTTTTTTTTTTTTTTTTTTATTTTGGCGGTAGTGGATCGAGTGAGGTATCCAATTGAAGCTGACGTGAAATGCTTCACAATGATACCTGACTCGACCCGATTGGTCCACTAGGGGCACCTCTAAAGGTATTTTGAAGATTGATGTTGATTGATGTTGATATTGATGTTTGGCGTTAGGGCAGCCCCTAGTGGTCCAATGGGGTCGAGTGAGGTATCAATGTGAAGCATTTCACGTCAGCTTCAATATGATACCTCACTCGACCCGCTACCTCAAAAAAAATCCCCGAGTGCATCAATTAATAGTCTGGACTCATACGAAGATAAAAAATAAAACATTATCATGGTTAACTTCGAATATCAAGTGCTCATCATTATCCAAACCAGGCCTACCGCCGCTGTAAAAATAGTCAAATCAGGAGCAAATAAAAGGATAACTCTTACCTCCCAAACGTAATAAGGGGGCAAAACTCTGCAGTGACAAACTGCATTTTGAACGACCGAAAAACATGAGGAGAGGAGTTTGGTTGACTCGAATAATGAACAGGGACGCAACTCTCTGTTTTTGACCTCAATATTCAAGCGGGCCGGCCTAGAATATGCTCTCGCACCGTAAATCCAGGCCCTGTTTTCTTCATTTTTCTACAGTTCTCATGAACGAAACGATCTGGAATTTTCAGGACACACGTATCGAGTGATAACTGAACGACTTCTTATATTTTTAACGAAGAAAATCATTTTAACGTTGGCTAGTATTATTAAATACGAAACCTCTAGAGCTGTCATTTTACACAGCGCGTGACTTTGGAAAAATTGCATCGTTTGTGTTTTTTCACCGTAAACCCAGGCTCTGTTTTCTTCATTTTTCTACAGTTCTCACCATCGAAACGAGCTGGAATTTTCAGGGCACGCGTATCGAGTAATAAGGGATAGACTGGCTCTATTTTTAATGCAGAAAATGAATTATTTTTTAATGGGTCGGGTTTTCTGTATTTTCGTATCGGCTCCAAAACCCACTAAAAAATTAAAATTCATGACGTAGCCCGACACAAATTTATATAGATCGATTCTGGCTAATTTCATTGTAAAATACGCATACCCTGGGAAAATCATTTAACAAGGCCATTATGTTTTTTACACGTTCCCCGAGTGTATAAATTAATAGTCTGGACTCATAACAGGATAAAAAAATAAAATTAGTGCATGGCTAGACTAGAATTTCAAGTCCTAATAATTATCAGAACCATCCATAGGGCTGTAAGAGAGCCAAACCCGATTGTATGGGTTATTCACAGAATACCCGGCCGGCTTCTCTCAAGCGGCATTCATTATTGCGCATTCATCATGCATTTCTGTGTATTCGTGTATTTACAGATTACCCGGCTGGTACTTTTCAAGCCGACCTCACTGCAAAAATACTCGAAGAGTACAGGCGGACGCAACTCTGTGTTGACCTCAATATTCAAGCGGAATGTGCTTTTCTCACCGTCAACGAAGACACTGTTTTCTTCATTTTTTCTACAGTTATCATGAACGAAACGAACTGGAATTTTGAGGAGACGCGTATCGAGTACTCAGTGATAGACTTTCTCTTTTTTTAATCCAGAAAATATCAACAGTAGACGAGCATACGTTTGAAAATTTGCTCTGCGAGGAAGTGCTGATAGAGAAAACAACAACCACACCCAGCGTACAGTACAACGACCCGGCAGGAGGAAAGCGGAAATACCATCCTTTCCCCTAGAAGATCTACCCATCCTGCCTGACCAAAGATGATGACACTCCACTCATTATATTTGAGCAACCTCCCCCCACCATCTCGGCTGCCCGGTTCGTAGACGGACATGCCATTGACACCGACATCCATGATGAAGATGGGATAAGTCCGTACCGGTATTTCCCGGTGAGCTAGTATGTTAGCGGCTGCACAACAGGGAAGTAGGCTTACACCCATCGTGAATAAAAACACGTTAAAATAACAAATGCTCTTTTCAGAGCAAACCATTCCTTCCGAGAGAGGTAACTTCTCAATAGCACATGAATTTAACACACAGATGTCCTACATTACTCTTTTTATTAGCAAACTACATTGAAAAACAATCCCTGGCCTATATGAAAAAGGTTGTTGTCACGACCGATCTCATCACATATCAAACAGAGGATTTTTTTCTTTTTGCCCCATTAATTAATAAACAGTCTGCGCGATAACGGATTGTTATTTTTTTTCAACCGGGGGACATAACCCTGAATAATGGGTAATTTATTTTTTGATAAAATAGCCCGAATGAATAACGGGAATTTTATTTTGAATGAACACGATTTGTTCTAATGTCAATGGTTCTCCTTATTTTGCCAACGAAAGGATTCGGATGGACTCCTCTCACTCATTACCGGACAATTTGTAAATGAGAGCCTACTTCGTAGGAACATAATGTTTTTACCAAATACGAACAATACCAATAAAGCCTGGGAACAAAATACATCAGACAAGCGGATTTCTACGAAAGCCGAGAGGGTTCTCCAGAGTTTTACTTTTTTCCGACTTCTGACTTCCGACTTCAGTGTTAGGATTTTTTTTGCTTTTATAACGCATTACATCTTAAATTATGAAACATGGAATTACAGAATACCATATTATGAAATCTTGTGCTTGAAAAACTGATTGCATGTACTTTTAATAATCAGATAACCATTGAAGTTTATCTGCAGTTATGTTCTGATTATTAAAATGCGATAACTTCTAATGTAAATCGAAATACCTTATGTCACAAGTCAAAGGCGCCTCAATTACATAATATAATAGCACAATTCTATTCAACTGATCATAATTACTTCCGAAATATTATAAATAAATATATAAATATACATTTCTCCTGGTTGATGAGTTCCATGAAAAATTTAAAGGGATTTATCGAATAATAATAGGTAATTTTTAATACTTGGGCCATGGTCACACAGCTCTATACAGTGGGTCAATCTATCTTGGCACTAACACCGTCCGATTTTTGCACTCACTCACACCGGCAACGCACCTGCTACCAACAAATATGCAAATGAAGGCTGGGGATCGGGAAAGTGAATTGCTGGGGATCGGGAAATGCTGGGGATCACTCACTCACACCGGCAACGCACCTGCTACCAACAAATATGCAAATGAAGGCTGGGGATCGGGAAAGTGAAATATTGGCTACCATCTTGAAACCGACCACCCTAACATACACAAACAAGCCGACATCTTGAATCCGACCACCCTTAACCTACACAAACAAGCCACCATTTTGAAACACACACACACACACACACACACACAGCCGACTATAAATAACGTGTATGTTCACACATTTATTAACAACTACACATCATGAGTTTTTTTCTACGCATCATGAGTTTACCACGAGCCTTGCTCACCCATCATCCTAGAGATGCAAGGAATAGGGGTACAGAAGAACATAGAGAGATAATTACCCGAGAAGAACAAGACAACAACAGAATGGAGGACATACAAGAAAATAACGAGGCCGACACCCGTGATGGAGAACAAGACAGCGGATGGTTAACTACTAGACCTGCAACAATAACCACCTCCACTGCAAACACTGAAAGTATAACCACTTCGGCTGAGAAATCACGCCTCAACGAACAAATTATCGACATGAGGGGAGCGATGTTGGAAATGGAGACGACAATCACGGTACTGGAAGATGAGATATCATACCTCAACGAACAAATTATCGACATGATGGAAGCGAAGTTGGAAATGGAGACGACAATGGCGGTACTGGAAGAAGAGATTGCTAGACAAAAGAAACTACGACATAGTGAATTGCCGATGCATTGACGCCGGAGAGGTGCTGTGAAGCAAATATACCGTGCCTCTCGTGTGACACTATCCAAAGGCCCTTTTGAGGGCCAATCCATCTTTCCGAAAGAGAAAAACTTCTTTTCATATGCACACCAAACTAACACGAGCTCCCAGCATCTTTTTCCCCCAAAAAAAATTTTTCAAAAAAATTTTTTTTTTTTTTTTCAAAACAATAACAAAGAAAATCTGAAGTGACAAACCCGTCCTTCGGATGGAAAAGTGGTTTTAAATTTTATTTTCAGGTAGAGGGTCGAGTGAGGTATCATATTGAAGCTGACGTGAAATGCTTCACATTGATACCTCACTCGACCCGATTGAACCACTAGGGGCGGCTCTAACGCCAAACATCAATATCAACATCAATCAACATCAATCTTCAAAATACCTTTAGAGGTCCCCCTAGTGGACCAATCGGGTCGAGTCCGGTATCATTGTGAAGCATTTGACGTCAGCTTCAATTGGATACCTCACTCGATCCACTACCGCCAAAATAAAAAAAAAAAAAAAATTCGTACACATGTTGATATCGATGTGCAAAATAACCTTTTTGGCGTTAGAGGCGTCCCTAGTGGTCCAATGGGGTCGAGTGAGGTATCAAATTGAAGGTGACGTGAAGGAGCATCTGATAGATTGGGTGTGGGCTTGAATTAGGGTAATTCTGCGCATGCGCGAAGATAATATGAAAAATATCAATCTTCAAAAATAGCCTGTTTGAGGTTAGAGGCGTCCCTAATGGTGCAATCGGGTCGAATGAGGTATCAAATTGAAGGTAACGTGAAGGCGCATCTGATAGACTAGTGTGGGTTGAACTATCAGCATTCTGCGCATGCGTAATCTTGAAAACACCTTTTTTTTTTGGGGTTAGAGGCGCCCCTAGTGGTGCAATGGGGTCGAGTGAGGTATCAATCTGAAACATTTCACGTCAGCTTCAATTTGACACCCCACTCGACCCACTACCTGCAAAATAAAAATAATCC
>JAVTVY010044461.1:0-21478 GCA_036873755.1 Hanleya hanleyi | reverse complement strand
CTGATGGCGTGGATGTGGGGTAGAAATATCGGCATTCTGCGCATGCGCGGTGGCCAAAGGGTATGCAAATAGACGTGTTTGTGTTCTAGGCGGGCCCCTCATGGGCCTATTGTGTCGAGTGAGGTATCCATGTGAATCCTAGGTGGGGGGAGCATCCACCTGGACTAACATTCACGTGGTTTGGTGGTTCTGCGCAAGTGTGTGACGTCACTTCCGGTTTTTCAGAATGCTCAAACACTACCTCCAACTTTCCCGGCCCGGCCCCGGCCCGCCCCGGCCGCAGCGCGCGCGCGCGGGATCTCCGGAAGTGCGCGTCATCACCGGCAGTGCGCGGAAGCATGTCGGATCAAAAGGTCAAAGAAAAGGGGATTGTAAATTAACCTGGGAAGGATGGGCAGTTCCATTTGGACCAATCAGCGGTCGAGAAAAAGAGCCAATGAGCGATCGATAAAAGAACCATTGGACGGGTACTAGGTACACGTCTACGCCTCCATCCAGGTACTAGGATGCTTTCGCCTACGTCCGCGCCTACATCCGGGTTCTTCTCAACATCCGGGTTTCCCAGTGGGTTTTTCCCGTCTTCCATCTGGGTACTGTGGTTTTACATCCGGGTTCTCATCTTACATCCGGGTTTTTCCATATTTAAAAATACATAGAACTTATAGTAATAAACTTAATCTATACGTGTTGGACGAGTCTTCACTCACCATCTTCCTTTACACGCACCTCAATGAAATGTCCGCTCCAAACCTAGACCAAAACACGTACTTGGTCTGTGGGCTGATTTCATTGGCTCTCTATTTTACTATAGTGCGCTTGCATTCTAACATTGATGGATTACATTTTGGCCCGATCCTACACCACTGATTTCAGTTTGACTGAATCTCCAAATTGGGCATTTATGCATTATGAATAAAACACACAAGACAGGGTTTTTTGGTGAGATCTCATTTTTTGATTCAGTGAACAACAACAACGTGAGAACAACCACGTGAAAACTGAAGCCCAGAACAAGGGGCTTGTACATTGAAAGAACTGAAGCCCAGAACAGGGGGCTTGTAAACTTAAGCCCAGAACAGCGGGCGTGTGTACATTGAAAGAACTTAAGCCCAGAACGGGGCTTGTACATTGAAATGATGTGCGGCCTAGTCATATACGAGTACATCGCGGTCCTCGGCCTTGGGGTACTCGTCAAACATCTGTACGATGGTAGATAAGGGTCTTTCCCGGCATCGATGGTACAGGTAAAACAAGCAATATTGTCCGCACACGCTACTGGTCAGGCTTTGCAACGTTTGACTGTTCCAACACCACGTCTCTGTGCCTTGATCCATGAAGTCTGTTAAATCGGGATGGAGGGGTGGTAGGCCGTACGGGTCAAAGTTTTCGCCCTGCTGTTCTGTCAAGTACACGCCCACCCAATGTTCACCGGGCCGATCCATCGGGTCCGTGTTGAGAACGTAAGCAGCAGGATACATACGGTCTAATGGGAACACATCTCAGGCGAACACCCCTTGAAACACCATACGTGTCTCTGGGTCATTCTCCAGCACGGTGGTTATCTGGTCTGTATCCATGTTAGGTGGAGAAGTCACACAGGATGTTGCGCGCCTTGTCCACGGAGCGTCGGGGCGTGCCTCCGTACTCGCGCAGACATCATGTAGAACTAATGCCAGAACCCACAGCTCTGCCCTTTTTATCCACCTCAGAGAACAGAGACAAAGTCAACCATGCTGTGGTATTCATTCTTTTTATTATCTCCATCATCAAACACACACACTCCAGCTGGGGGCGCCACTGTGGATGTGTTTACATTAATTTTGCAAGTACACGTGATGGGCCTCTCCGGGAAAGATGCCGGTCCGTAGTCGAAGGTGGTCGGGGGTGGCTTGCTTGAGGTCGAAGAGCATATACCCGTGCTGAGGGGTTGTCGCATCTTTAAAGGCTTCCAACGCAAATGGTGTGCGGCCGGGATATATCTGTCTCGCCAGGTGCAGCAGTTGAGTGGTATCTCTCGGGTTTTTGAAGACCACCAGGTAGTGAGCATTTAAGCTGATGTTCCGATGTTCTTTGTTTTTACTGAACAGATTCTGCACAATGTAGATGATGCTGACCCGCGCATCCGTCTCCGCCATGAGATCATCCAGAACCACCAAGGTGTCGGGTTCAAATCGGCCAGGTTAGGTAGGCCTTCCACGAACGTGATGTGGGGCATTGCTGCATACGCTGCCTGCCATTCTCCGTAACACCACACGACTCGGGCAATGGGTGGGGTGATCATGCTGTCGGCGTGTTGAAGGAGCTGCCGGACGAAGTGCGTTTTGGCGGAGCCCGTCGGTCCTGCGATGAGACACGTGAAGGGATGCTGCCACCGAGGGTCCATGGTTCGAGGTGTATCCGCTGTCGTGGTAACCCGCTCTTGTAAATTTCGTGCGAGTGAACCGGAGTGGTGGTGGGTACAACGTCGGTCGTCGTTGTCTGTACACTGCGAGTGATGATGGGGGTGGGTACAACGTCGGTCGTCGTTGTCTGTTCACTGTGAGGGATGAAATCCGGTGGGTTTTCAGACGTACTGGGTGTACTTGGTGTAGATGTTGAGCTTGGTGTGGAGCTCGACGTGGCTTGTACACGGGGTGTGGTGGTGTTCTCAGTTGGTTAAGTAGCGTGCTGACATAGGCCACGTCGTAAAACACACCTCCGTACAACACACTCAGCAGGGTTAGCAGTATCACCACAAAGCCCACTTGCGCTTTGAGCGTTTTGGGAGACGCTGTGTTCAGAGGCAGCTGCTGCTTGTCCATAGCACTGTGGTCGGACGTGGAATGAAGGATGACGGTAGTGGTGTCTGGCTTTATAGTCGTTTCACCTGGTTGGCAGCGACCCAGGAATTGAAGGAACTGGGCCAGCCTTGCCATTTGACGAAATGAAACAGTTTGCCACGTCGACGTTCCGTTTTCAAAATCTGCTCCACTGTGTAGTAGTCTTGCTGTGTTTTTACGACAGGCTGTAATTCCATCTCGTAAAACGTCCCTAGCAACGGTTCCCCTTGAAGATCTTCCAGTTCATAGACTCGCTGCTGTTGGGGTAGGCGCCGTTTAATCAGGAAGTGCTCATCGCTCCAGTTGGGCAAGTAACTTTTTTCAAATTGACCTTTGACTTTACTGATCCGTACAGGGTCCCCGACCTTGTACACCGCCTTCGGCGTTCGCTGCGATGGCCTGGGGTACAAGACACGCCGGACTTGGGCTTCATTGCGTTGGGTCACGGTAATGGGGGCTCTCTCTATACTCCGGTGATAGGCTCGATTGTAACCACTCACAAGTTTCGGGAGAACATCGATGTACCGCCTTGTATTCTTATAGGCGAAATATTTATACATGCGGCCTTTGAATGTCCTGTTGAACCTTTCCACCACGGAAGCCTTGGTCTCGTTGTACGCATGGAAGAAAAACACCTTCTGGGCTTTCAGAAACTGTTGGAACGGTCTGTTGAGGAATTCCGTGCCTTCGTCGGTTTGCAAATACAAAGGTTTGCGCCCGGTCTTGAAGATATCTTTGAACGCCGCTATGAGATTCGCCCCCGTTTTCGTCCGGATGGATACCACCCACGCATACATGGATAGGATATCGATGCACGTCAAGATATACCGATTCCCATCGTTGTGTTTGGCAAAGGCGCTCATATCGACCAAATCCGCTTGCCACTGGGCATCTATTCCCTCCACGATGACCCGGTTCCGTAGTAAATGGCGACGGACAGATCGATGTAAGGTATAGGTGTCTTGTTTTCTTAACCAATCTCGGACTTGGGCACGTTGTATCCCCTGGGGTTTGGCCGCTCGATAGAGAGCCGACAATGCATTATAGGCCGCCGGACTGTCGCGACTGTAGTATAAGTTATCCAACACCTTCTCCCAGCGCTTCATGGTGACACAATGATGATGGACCCTGGCTCTATCGTTTATTTATAACGGGTATATCTTGGGCCAGAGTTTCTTTCTGATTTTCTTCGTTGGCTTCCACAGTGTCCATGGTAAATGACCAGTCCAACTCGTCTGAAGACCGCTTGATAAGCACTTGATCCACATCTACCACGGCATCTTCCAATGCAGACCATAGATCAGGGTGAAGGGTAAAATGCACTGTACCTCCATCTAGCCGAGCCAATTGAGCAAAGAAAGGGCCGCATCGGATGTACACATCATGACACAAGTGGATGAGGTCGCCGTCCAGTTCACCAGACAACACCCGTTTGAATTTGGTCCAGCCTTGCCGGGACAGACGAATGTGGGCCGGGCACGGTTGTGTAGGGTCCGCATCACAGATGTCTCCCACCTCCTCCATGATATCGACCTTATCCGCATATACGTGCAGGAAAACCTCGGGGGTCAAGCTGAGATACGCCAGTATTATATGCTCCGTCATGGTCAGTACGTGAATGGTACCAGATTTGACTGTCTCTCGTATTTATAGGGAGAACCCCGTGAGATTAAAGGATCGGGTGGTCAAAATCTAGCCGGGTAATCAATGGCCTCGTCGTCTGGTTCATGGCTAGACATTTGTTCATTGGGTTCTGCCGCTGCTTCTCTCAGGGCACGAGCCCACTCCAAATCGTCTGATGACCGCCCGTCCGGTGTAAACAGCTGGTCCACGATAGGCACCACTTTCTCGAAGGCTGTCCACAGATCGGGGTCTAGGGTGAAGCCTCGCGTAGGGTCTTGGTAGCGGCCCAGGCGTGGGAAGAAGGGTCCACGGTATACGTAGATGGCATTGTCTATGTGGATGAGGTGTCCATCGAGCTCGCCGCTCAACACCCGTTTAAATTTGGTCCAGCCGTCACGGTGTAGCGTAACCGTATTTGATACGGTCTCAGCGGGCGACCAGCAAACATCTCCACGGTCTTCCACGAGGGTGACTTTATCTTCATAGACGTGTAACCCCACCCGGGGTGTAAGGGGAAGGATGGCTCGTAGGACTGGTGACATGTTTGATCCAATGACGATCGTTGAATGACACACACTCTGTCTGACCCTCTTATTAATGGTGAGGTCCCACTGTCAATGCCACAGCGCCAGGGGCAATAGGGCACAGACCATGACTAGGCCAACCAGCCGTCGCTGGTTGCGGCGTGAGCGCTCGTGGTCCATAGCCCGAGCATCAATGATGGCTGTCATAGTCCAGTAGTGGCGAGTGATGGCACACCTCTCCATCGAGTGCACTCTGTCGAGGACCACTTCTGTGAACTCGTTCAGGATCTGGCGTCGCCCCTCGTTGTCGTCGCCATCTGCAAACATGGACCGGACCACTGCTCGGTAACCCGTGAGTGAATTAACCACGGTGGCATGCTGTAAAATGCGAGTCGCATAGGGCTGGATCTCCGTCATGGCTCTGCAATCGTAGAAATGAAGGTGTAGGATCCAGAGAGACGTGTTTTATAGACCATGTCACACATGCGCGCCTAGACGTCGGGTGTAGTCCGTGATACGTACTATTCTGATGGGTTAGTCCAAAAAAGAGAGCAACAACAACACCACAGATTACAGATCAATCCTTTTATTATGCGTGAACATCATAGGAATGCATGTACTGACCTGACTGTGGGGGTTTCCCACAATGGCGGTCACCTTCCGCCATTATCCGCCATCATCCGCCATTTTCTCACAATGGCGGTCACCTTCCGCCATTATCCGCCATTATCCGCCATTTTCCAACAATGGCGGTCAGACAAGTCTGGACATGTCCAAAGGTCACGCCCCATTCACCCAAACCGGAAGTGACGTCATTTTTACATCCGGGTGAAATAGGCGTCGATTCATCCGCGCACTGCCGGAGAACCCGCACGCGCGCGCTGCGGCATCAGATCACTCCCGCGCGCGCGCGCTGGGGGGCCGGGCCGGGGCCGGGAAAGTTGGAGGTAGTGTTTGAGCATTCTGAAAAACCGGAAGTGACGTCACACACTTGCGCAGACCCACCAAACCACGTGAATGTTAGTCCAGGTGGATGCTAGGATTCACATGGATACCTCACTCGACACAATAGGCCCATGAGGAGCCCACCTAGACCCAACACGTCTATTTCCATACCCTTTGGCTACCGCGCATGCGCAGAATGACCCTATTTCTACCCCACATCCACGCCATCAGATGCTCCATTACATAGGCTTCACATGGATACCTCACACGACCCACTCGAACCGTGAATAACCCATCTCTAACCCAAACACACCCACACACACCCCCAAAAATGCCTGCTTTCTATACTACGGCCAGGCTGCGCATGCGCAGACTATTGACAACGGACGAACCATTAGTGTAGTCAAGTGCTCCTGCATGAGAGCATCACATGGATACCTCACTCGACCCCATCGGACCATTAGCGGCCCACCTAGACTGCAACACGTCCACCCCGTATGGACCTATACACCCATAGCCATGCAGTATAGGCCTATGGGCCTACCCAGGCCTCGGTGACTTTTTCCAAAAAATTCACCGTTTCGTGCCGGGACACTTCCTATCATGTTTGTCTTGACGAGACTAAGAAAACAAATCCAAACAACCATACCGCAAATGTATAGAAGTAGGTTTCCCAGTGGGACAAACATTGGACCTATACCCCCATAACCCGTATATGGGTCTATATGGGGCTATATGGTACTTTTTCAAAAATTTCACCGTTTCGTGCCGGGACACTTCCTATCATGTTTGTCTTGACGAGACTAAGAAAACAAATCCAAACAACCATACCGCAAATGTCTAGAAGTAGGTTTCCCAGTGGGGCAAACATTGGTCCTATACCCCTAGTATGGGACTATATGGACCTCCCTGAACTTTTTCCAAAAATTTCAACGATTCGCTCCGGGACACTTCCTATCATGTTTGTCTTGACGAGACTGAGAAAACGAGACCCCACAACCTATACCGCAGATGTCGAGAAGTAGGTTTCCCAGGATGGTCCTATACCTCCCATACCCCATATAGGCATTTTCCCGTAATTTAGGATAAAATCCGTGTTCCGTATTTTTTTCAGGAAAAATTTTACATACACCCACCCTGGAACTAGGGAAAGATAACTCTATTGATAGGCAAGCCCCGTTAAGCCCGGCGACCTATATACCCCCCATACCCCATATAGGCATTTTCCAGGATTTTTCGATAAAGTCCGTGTTCCGTACTTTTTCAGGAAAAAATTTACATGCACCCACCCATGACTGGATGCCCCTTCACATAGGCTTCACATTGATACCTCATACGACTCCATCGGCCCATTAGGGACTCCCCTAGATCCCAAAACGTCTATTTCCATACCCTTTGGCCACCGCGCATGCGCAGAATGGTGACAACGCCCGAACCACTAGTCCAGTCAGATGCCCCTTCACGAATGCTTCACATTGATACCTCATATGACCCCATTGGACCATTAGTGGCTCCCCTAGCTCCAAAACGTCTATTTTCATACCCTTTGGCCACCGCGCATGCGCAGATTGCCGATATTTCAACCCCACACCCAGCCCATCAGATGCCACCTCACGTATCCTTCACTTTGATACCTCATACGACTCCATCGGACCATGCAGCGTATTTCAAGTCTAGGGACTACTTTTTCTCCGCGGAAGCTTTTTCCCGCGACCGCATCACCGCCAGACCGCATCACCGCGGAAGAATTCGAGGTCAAAAGTCATGTGACCTGGCCTTCCCAGCCGAGGTCAAAATACTCGCTTCTGATTGGCTATCAAAGCAAAAATTGGAACTCTTCTGTGTTCGGAGGTAGCTTTTTTCCCCAATATGCAAATTTCTGAGGTCAAAGGTCAAGGAGCGCCCATTTAGCTTTTCCCTACTACTCCCAGCCAATTAGAATAATATAGACCTTCCATCCTGGACTAATCATTTTTCAGCTCTAAATACAGATAAAACCACAGATACCGACTTCCAGAGTTCAGTGTCATGCGAACTACTGAAGCTTATGACAAACCCCGATGATAATAAAGAAATCAATTTTCAGATTAGTTCTACAGAATTGTATGATGCAATTAACAAGCTGAAAAACCATAAATCTAGTGGGCCTGATAACATCCTGAATGAGATGATACGTTGTTCCTTTTACCCATTAATTGATCACTGCTTGAAACTATTCAACTTAATTCTAGACTCTGGACTATTCCCTCTGTCTTGGAACACATCCTATATCATCCCATTATACAAAAAAGATGATGCATCTGTTCCTGGTAATTACAGAGGCCTAGCACTTGGTAGCTGTGTAGGGAAAGTTTTTCAGTCCATTATTAACAATCGAATTACAGATTATCTAGAGACCAACAACTTGCTACATGAATCTCAATGTGGATTCCGTAAGGATCATAGGACATCTGATAATATATTTATACCACGTACACTTATTAATAAATTCAAAGCTCAAAAGAAAAAAACACTTTTTGTATGCTTTGTTGACTTCTCTAAAGCCTTCGATAGTGTTTGGAGAACAGGCTTATTTTATAAACTCCTGAAGCACGATATTAATGGTAAGTATGTATAACTCTACTTACTATAGTATCAAGACTAGTGACGGAGTTTCCTCCCCTATCTTCTCTGAGAAGGGCGTAAAACAAGGATGCGTCTGCAGTCCAACGCTATTTAATTTGTACCTGTATAATCTTCACACCTATATTGATAGTCGGTTTGCGCCAATCATTGGTGATAAGTGCGCATCCCATCTTCTCTTTGCTGATGATCTAGTTCTCATCTCTACAAAAGACACCGGCCTACAACATAACTTGGATAACTTAAAAGCTTTCTGTCAGGACTGGAAGCTTGATGTTAATGTCTCCAAAACAAAAGTCATAATATTCAATGTACGCTGTCTAAAATTCGGTTTTCTTACAATGGAAAACTTCTTGCCATTGTTTCTAAGTACACCTACCTTGGTGTTATATTCTCAAACAATGGCAAATTTATTGATGCTATGACAAATCTAAAAAACAAGTCACTCAGAGCTTGGTATAAAATTAAAACTAATATTGTTCTATTGTATAATAGACTATTGTTCAAGTTAAACCTACTGTTATTGATTACACGTTGGATGAGCTTCTCAATCTCATGCTCGAATGATGTTGCTACAATAGTGGCACGCTTCATATACAATGTGTTCCAACTGAGAAAATGCAAAAATTTAATTGTCCCTGTGTGATATTCTCTCTCAAAAATATTTTCTCAACTTATTATTGTTCCGGGATGCTGCGCTTATAGACAGGATAAGGCACTCAACATTGGAGAAGGGGATGACTGCAGCCCTGCAGCCGGTGCGTCTGGCAGTAGCGGTGCGTCTCCCAGTAGTGCGTCTCCCAGTAATCAAGGAACACAACTCTGCACAGTACTTTTCGCCTCGAACATATGCCAGAAGGTATATTCATGGTATTAAATTGCTTATTTAAACTGCGACAATAATATTTACACAGCTGAAACACAAAATTGAATCATTTTTTCACATGCCATAAAATAGTGTGATGTTGTTGTTTTTGTATTTGCTTATTGTAATTTCTAGGAACACGTAAATGACACACAAGACATGTTTTTAGCGCGAAATATTTTCTCCATAATTTATCATTGTATTGCCGCAGTGACAATTCTCGGTGCGTCTCCCAGTAATGTGGTATATGGAGCATTGTATTGCTGCAGGGACAAATCTCGGTGCGTCTCCCAGTAGCGCCGTGTGTGGGGCAGTGTATTGTTGCATATAGAAGTGTCGGTGCGTCTCTCAGTACTGCCGTGTGTTTGGCAATCTACTACTGCACACATAAATCTCGGTGCGTCTCCCAGTAATGCCGTGTGTGGGGCAGTATATGGCTGCAGAGAGAAATCTCGGTGCGTCTCCCAGTAATGCCGTGTGTTGAGCATTGTTTTGCTGCAGACACAAATCTCGGTGCGTCTCGCAGTAATGCCGTGTGTGAGGCAGTATATGGCTGCAGACAGAAATCTCGGTGCGTCTCCCAGTAACGCCGTGTGTTGAGCATTGTATTGCTGCAGAGACAAATCTCGGTGCGTCTCGCAGTTATGCCGTGTGTGGGGCAGTATATGGCTGCAGACAGAAATCTCGGTGCGTCTCCCAGTAATGCCGTGTGTTGAGCATTGTATTGCTGCAGACACAAATCTCGGTGCGTCCTGCAGTAATGCCGTATGTGGGGCAGTATATGACTGCACACACAAATCTCTGTGCGTCTCCCAGTAATGCCGTGTGTTGAGCATTGTATTGCTGCAGGCAGAAATCTCGGTGCGTCTCGCAGTAATGCCGTGTGTGGGGCAGTATATGGCTGCAGACAGAAATCTCGGTGCGTCTCCCAGTAATGCCGTGTGTGGGTCAGTACATGGTTGCAGAGAGAAATCTCTGTGCGTCTCCCAGTAAATGCCGTGTGTGGGTCAGTATATGGCTGCACACAGAAATCTCGGTGCGTCTCCCAGTAATGCCGTGTGTGGGTCAGTATATGGCTGCTGAGAGAAATCTCGGTGCGTCTCCCAGTAATGCCGTGTGTTGAGCATTGTATTGCTGCAGAGACAAATCTCGGTGCGTCTCGCAGTAATGCCGTATGTGGGTCAGTATTTGGCTGCTGACAGAAATCTCGGTGCGTCTCCCAGTAATGCCGTGTGTTGAGCATTGTATTGCTGCAGAGACAAACCTCGGTGCGTCTCGCAGTAATGCCGTATGTGGGGCAGTATATGGCTGCAGACAGAAATCTCGGTGCGTCTCCCAGTAATGTCGCGTGTGGGTCAGTATACGGCTGCAGATCGAAATCTCGGTGCGTCTCGCAGTAATGCCGTGTGTTGAGCATTGTATTGCTGCAGATACAAATCTCGGTGCGTCTCGCAGTAATGCCGTGTGTGGATCAGTATACGGCTGCAGATAGAAATCTCGGTGCGTCTCCCAGTAATGCCGTGTGTGGAGCATTGTAGTGCTGCAGAGACAAATCTCGGTGCGTCTCGCAGTAATGCCGTGTGTGGGGCAGTATATGGCTGCAGAGAGAAATCTCGGTGCGTCTCGCAGTAATGCCGTGTGTGGGCCAGTATACGGCTGCAGAGAAAAATCTCGGTGCGTCTCCCAGTAATGCCGTGTGTTGAGCATTGTATTGCTGCAGACACAAATCTCGGTGCGTCTCGCAGTAATGCCGTATGTGGATCAATATACGGCTGCAGATGGAAATCTCGGCGCGTCTCCCAGTAATGCCGTGTGTGGAGCAGTATGTTGCTGCAGAGAGAAATCTCGGTGCGTCTCCCAGTAATGCCGTGTGTGGGTCAGTATATGGCTGCTGAGAGAAATCTCGGTGCGTCTCCCAGTAATGCCGTGTGTTGAGCATTGTATTGCTGCAGAGACAAATCTCGGTGCGTCTCGCAGTAATGCCGTATGTGGGTCAGTATTTGGCTGCTGACAGAAATCTCGGTGCGTCTCCCAGTAATGCCGTGTGTTGAGCATTGTATTGCTGCAGAGACAAACCTCGGTGCGTCTCGCAGTAATGCCGTATGTGGGGCAGTATATGGCTGCAGACAGAAATCTCGGTGCGTCTCCCAGTAATGTCGCGTGTGGGTCAGTATACGGCTGCAGATCGAAATCTCGGTGCGTCTCGCAGTAATGCCGTGTGTTGAGCATTGTATTGCTGCAGATACAAATCTCGGTGCGTCTCGCAGTAATGCCGTGTGTGGATCAGTATACGGCTGCAGATAGAAATCTCGGTGCGTCTCCCAGTAATGCCGTGTGTGGAGCATTGTAGTGCTGCAGAGACAAATCTCGGTGCGTCTCGCAGTAATGCCGTGTGTGGGGCAGTATATGGCTGCAGAGAGAAATCTCGGTGCGTCTCGCAGTAATGCCGTGTGTGGGCCAGTATACGGCTGCAGAGAAAAATCTCGGTGTGTCTCCCAGTAATGCCGTGTGTTGAGCATTGTATTGCTGCAGACACAAATCTCGGTGCGTCTCGCAGTAATGCCGTATGTGGGTCAATACACGGCTGCAGATGGAAATCTGGGCGCGTCTCCCAGTAATGCCGTGTGTGGAGCAGTATGTTGCTGCAGAGAGAAATCTCGGTGCGTCTCCCAGTAATGCCGTTTGTGGGTCAGTATATGGCTGCAGAGAGAAATCTCGGTGCGTCTCGCAGTAATGCCGTGTGTGGGGCAGTATATGGCTGCAGAAAGAAATCTCGGTACATCTCCCAGTAATGCCGTGTGTTGAGCATTCTATTGCTGCAGAGACAAATCTCGGTGCGTCTCGCAGTAATGCCGTGTGTGGGACAGTATATGGCTGCAGACAGAAATCTCGGTGCGTCTCACAGTAATGCCGTGTTGAGCATTGTATTGCTGCAGAGATAAATATCGGTGCCTTTCCCAGTAATGCCGTGTGTGTGGCATTACATGGCTGCAGAGGGAAATCTCGGTGCGTCTCGCAGTAATGCCGTATGTGGGTCAGTATATGACTACAGACAGAAATGTCGGTGCGTATCCCAGCAATGCCGTGTGTTGAGCATTGTATTGCTTCAGACACAAATCTCGGTGCGTCTCCCAGTAATGCCGTGTGTTGAGCATTGTATTGCTGCAGAGACAAATCTCGGTGCGCCTCCCAGTAATGCCGTGTGTTGAGCATTGTATTGGTGCAGAGACAAATCTCGGTGCGTCTCGGAGTAATGCCGTATGTGGGGCAGTATATGGCTGCAGACAGAAATCTCGGTGCGTCTCCCAGTAATTCCGTGGGTTGAGCATTGTATTGCTGCAGAGACAAATCTCGGTGCGTCTCGCAGTTATGCCGTATGTGGGGCAGTATATGGCTGCAGACAGAAATCTCGGTGCGTCTCCCAGTAATGCCGTGTGTGGGTCAGTATATGGCTGCTGAGACAAATCTCGGTGCGTCTCGCAGTAATGCCGTGTGTTGAGCATTGTATTGCTGCAGAGACAAATCTCGGTGCGTCTCGCAGTAATGCCGTATGTGGGTCAGTATACGGCTGCAGATAGAAATCTCGGTGCGTCTCCCAGTAATGCCGTGTGTTGAGCATTGTATTGCTGCGTAGAAAAATATCGGAGCGTCTCGAATGCATGCCGTATGGCGCAGTATATGGCTGCAGACAGAAATCTCGGTGCGTCTCCCAGTAATTCCGTGGGTTGAGCATTGTATTGCTGCAGAGACAAATCTCGGTGCGTCTCCCAGTAATCCCATGTGTGGGGCAGTATATGGCTGCAGACAGAAATCTCGGTGCGTTTCCCAGTAATCCCGTGTGCGAAGCAGTATATGGCTGCAGACAGAAATCTCGGTGCGTCTCCCAGTAATCCCGTGTGCGAAGCAGAATATGGCTGGAGACAGAAATCTCGCTGCGTCTCCCAGTAATCCCGTGTGCGGGGCAGTATATGGCTGCAAAGAGAAATCTCGGTGCGTCTACCAGTAATCCTTTGTGCGAAGTAGTATATGGCTGCAGACAGAAATCTCGGTGCGTCTCCCAGTAATCCCGTGTGTGGGGCAGTGTAAGCTGCAGACGGAGAGCTCGGTGCGTCTCCCAGTAATTCCATGTGTGGGGCAGTATATGGCTGCAGACAGAAATCTCGGTGCGTTTCGTAATCCGTGTGCGAAGCAGTATGTGGCTGCAGACAGAAATCTCAGTGCGTCTCCCAGTAATCCCGTGTGCGAAGCAGTATATGGCTGGAGACAGAAATCTCGCCCTGCATCTTAGTAATCCCGTGTGCGGGAGCGGTATATGGCTGCAGAGAGAAATCTCAGTACGTCTACGAAGTAATCCTTTGTGCGAAGTAGTATATGGCTGCAGACAGAAATCTCGGTGCATCTCCCAGTAATCCCGTGTTTTGGGCAGTATGGCTGCAGACAGAAATCTCGGTGCGTTTCCCCCAGTAATCCGTGTGCGAGAAACGTATATGGCTGCAGACAGAAATCTCGGTGCGTCTCCCAGTAATCCCGTGTGTGCGGGCGGTATATGGCTGCAAACAGAAATCTCGGTGCGTCTCTCAGTAATCCCGTGTGCGAGGAAACGGTATATGGCTGAACAGAAATCTCAGTGCGTCTCGCACTAATGCCGTGTGTGGGTCAGTATATGGCTGCAGACAGAAATCTCGGTGCGTCTCCCAGTAATGCCGTATGTGGGGCAGTATATGGCTGCAGACAGAAATCTCGGTGCGTCTCCCAGCAATGCCGTGTGTTGAGCATTGTATTGCTGCAGAGACAAATCTCGGTGCGTCTCCCAGTAATCCCGTGTGTGGGGCAGTATATGGCTGTAGACAGAAATCTCGGTGCGTCTCCCAGTAATCCCGTGTGTGGGGTAGTATATGGCTGCAGACAGAAATCTCGGTGCGTCTCCCAGTAATCCCGTGTGTGAGGCAGTATATAGCTGTAGACAGAAATCTCGGTGCGTCTCCCAGTAATCCCGTGTGTGGGGCAGTGTATGGCTGCAGACAGAAATCTCGGTGCGTCTCCCAGTAATCCCGTGTGTGGGTCAGTATATGGCTGCAGACAGGAATCTCGATGCGTCTCCCAGTAATCCCGTGTGTGGGGCAGTATATGGCTGCAGACAGAAATCTCGGTGCGTCTCCCAGTAATCCCGTGTGTGGGGCAGTATATGGCTGTAGACAGAAATCTCGGTGCGTCTCCCAGTAATCCCGTGTGTGGGGTAGTATATGGCTGCAGACAGAAATCTCGGTGCGTGTCCCAGTAATCCCGTGTATGGGGCAGTAAATGGCTGCAGACTGAAATCTCAATGCGTCTCAGTAAGACCGACAAGACCAAACAACCCATATCGCATTGAACATGTGTGAATTTCCCAGTATGGACCTCTCCCCCTTAGCCAGTATGGGGCCCATGGGCTTATCCAGACCTCCGTGACTTTTTCGAAAAAATTCACCGCATACCTCCGGCACCCTTACCATCGTGTTTTTCGTGGCGAGACGTGAAAAACAAGACCAAACAACCCATAGTAAAATGCCCCCCCCCCCCAATGACCACCCCCATACCCCATACAGGCATTTTCCCCGTATAGATGCAAATGTGCGAAGCAGGCCCTATTGTAGAGGTAAAGTCCGTGTTCCGCTTTTTATATTTTCGGGGACAAATCCTCATTTTACATGCACCCACCCATGACTTGATAGACAGGCCCCGATAAGCCCGGGGGCCGATATTAGCCCTTTTGGATAGGGTTGATAGGAGTTTCCCCTATTTTAGAGGTAAAGTACGTGTTCCGCTTTTTTTCTGTAGAAACTTTTATATGCACCCACCCATAACTGGATGGCCCTGTAGCAGCGCTTCACTTTGACACCTTACTCCACTCAATCGGTACACTAGGGGCCCCTGAAGATTGCCGAACATTCCAGATGATTCTCACGAAAACCCACGTATTTGGGACTACATTCTGTCCGCGGAAGCTTCTCCCCACCACCGCATCACCGCCAGACCGCATCACCGCGGAGGAATACATGCCCCATAGAAACCGGAAGTGACGTCACCATGGCAACCACTTGCGCAGAACACCTGTGCACACAGACCTGCGCACGCCCGTTTTTTTCTGCGCATGCGCAGTGAGGAGCCATTGCGACAATATAGCCTTTATATACTACTTACCGGTACTCAACCTGTGACGTCTCCACAGATTGTAGTGTAGATCTATACGCTTTCAATTTAGCGGAGAGAAATAATCCTATAGCTCTCAAAAAGAAAAAAAAGAAATTGTGAGAAATATGTTCTCTCTACTCTTTCTAAAAATTCACTGAAGAATATTAGTACTTCTGCACCCTTCGAATTATCCGGCATTCCCACCATCGTACTAGACGTTTGACGACAATTGAACTTAAAATTCTGGTTCCTGGAGTTCTTGGAGTTCTTGGAGTTCGGGTGGGTTGCTCTTAACTCATGGCCGTAGACAAGGGAGGCATGGGGGGCAATAGCTCCCCCCTTCCCCCAAATATTTGCAAGACAAAAAAAACCAGACGTGTTTGTGAAATACATATTCCCCACTGCGTGTTTGTCAGAGGGAAAAGTGGTTAAGCGGAGGAAACGATGTATGTTTATGCATATAAATTCCCTCCAAAATGTACAAAACACGTATTCCCTCCAAAAACACAACCTGGATGTGTCGCTGAGCTAATTAGTTTGTACAAGGTATTTTTTGCGTTGACCATAACAGGTTTAATAACCCTGGAAAGAAAATACCCACACACAAAACAAGAAAACATAAAAACAACTGGCTACAACGTGTGCGTTTTAACCCTACCTTTGGGAGGGGCACTTTCCGCCCCCCCCCCCCCCCCCCTCTCCCCCTCCCGTTGGTTTTTTGCTCCTATCTCCGGAACGACAAAACATTGAGAGGTGAAACTCCTTGACTTTTCACATAATAATATTAGCAGAGCAGAGCATCAAAATGGCGGCCATGTGGGGGTACCAGAAAAGTGATGTTTAGTCATATTTCTTCAAAAATTACGCAAAAATTAAGCATGTTGATTCAACGCGGTTCTATGCGTTTTACTGAAACCATATGTCTTAATATCGTCAGAAAACATCCCCTCATTCGTTAAACTCCCTCTCGGCCATGTGGGGTACCAGAAAAATATTTCTTCAATAATTTTGCTTTTCTTTATAGAAAAGTGGACAAAACTTATTTTATTTCATATCAGAGTATTGTTTACTAATTTATCATGCAGTTTTTGCGAAGAAAAAACAAAAATTAAACATTCCAACATATTTACCGCAAAACCGTCCAAAAATGCTCTTTTTGAAAATGACGTCACAGTGACGTCATCATGGCGGCCATCGTGTATATTTTTCTTGTAGAGCTTGACCCAAAGCTATAGTGTGGTAAGTTTTAGCTCTCTAGCCTTAGCGATAGCGAAAATATATACGGGGGAACTCCCCCCCCCCGCAGGCCGCGGTATACCCCAAATCGCCCAGTAGTAGGAAAATCGCCCAGTAGTAAGAAGAGAACAAATTCATTAGAAAAAATATGGCTCAAAATGTGTGACTGGTCGCGGAGCTGACGTCACATCCGGTGATGTCACGATGACGTCAAATCCGGGTCAAAGGTAGCTTCCGGGTCAAAGATCACGGTCAAAAATCACTTCCGGTGAAGTGAAGAAGAGTGATCTCCCCCTACATACCAGACCCCAGTGACTGCCAATGTTAATCTGTACGGCCCATACTGGCTCAGTGGTCAATGTCGAACCAAATGGGAAACCCACACATGCTCATTGCGGTATGGGTTGTGGCATCTTGTTTTTCACGTTTCACCACGTAGAACACGATGGGTGGGGTCTGGACGCCATTGGTTGAATTTTTTTGAAAAAAGTCACTGTACGCATGCGCAGTATGCAGGAAGTATTGGAGTAGACGTTTTGGGGTCGAGCTGGGCCACTATTGGTCCGATTGCGTCGTATGAGGTCTTATTTTGAAGATCTCGTGGAGGAGCATCCGACTGGACTAATGTATCGTCTGTTTTCAATATTCTGTGCATGCGCAGTCTGGCCGTAGTATAGAAAGCAGGCATTTTGGGTCTGCGTGGGGGTGTGTTTTGGGTAGAGATGGACCACTATTGGTCCGAATGTGTCGTGAGAGGTGTCATTTTGTAGCTCTCGGAGTGTAGACCACTATTTGAGGGATGTTCACGTCATCTATGACGTCAGGCAGGCAGGCAGGCAAGTCTTGTTAACCTTCACGGGTACCCTGGTTTAACATCCGGGACCTCTTCAACATCCGGGTTTTTCCCCACCGGGTGTTCCATCCGGAATTTTTCCGGCCCAGCCGCGCGCATGCGCGGATTATCCGGTCGCACGCAAGAACACCTGGTCTGGCGCCTACGTGTCTGTGTGACTGAGCTCACGTGCCGAACACCTGGCTCCGCGAAGGATTCTTGACCTTGAAAACTGTAACCACTGTAACCATAGACGTATGGAATGCATGTACCATGAACCTGATAGTGTCGTGACCATGGTAACCGTCCGGGTTTTTCCATGTTATTCTATGGGGTTTCCTTTAACCTGGGATTTTCCTATGGGTAGCTTGAGGGGATTGAAATGTAACCTGGCCAGGGTGCACAGTCCCATTTGGACCAATGAGCGGTCGATAAAATGAACCGATGAGCGGTCGATAAAAGAACCAATGGATTTGCCGGAAAAAAGAGCCAATCGGTGGCCACCTCATGCGTTAGACAGCCAATCGACAAGCACCGGGTTTTCCCTGGACCTTGAGGTGATTAAACTAAATTTACGATTTGTCCCGAAAATATAAAAAGCGGAACACGGACTTTACCCCTAAAATAGGGAAACCCCTATCAAACAGGCCTACAGGGTCATATATAGACCGGAGAGAGAACAACAACAACACCAACAACAACAACAGCAACAACAAGTTTATTATCTCTTCCCGTACATGATACCCACGCTGGAGAAGCCGCGTTGGGTATGTTTACAATACAAGTAGGCTCTTGTCCAATCAGAATCCGCCATTTGGCGCTGCATCTGTCGAATTCGTTCTTTTTTTTTCTTTTGAAATGTCGAATTCGTTCTTGCCCGTTACATGTACTCTCGGCTGCTCTTATCCAATCAAAAGACGTCCTTTGAGAAAGTTTAGGGTTGGGTCATGTTCGCTCTAATCCGTATGTTCTAATCCTGGCCAGGCAGACCAGGATATTGTTCAGGCAGCATGTCCTGAAACAGTTGTTTGCATGGGGCATGGGAATGGACGTTTTGGGATCGAGATGAGCCAGTAGTGGGCGTACTGGGTCGGGGAGATTGCACGTTTTGGAATACGCTTTCTTTTATGGACAGTAACGCTCGCCCACGCGTAGCTTAACGCTTCTACGCCCTGGTGAATTAGCTCAGAACATGATTTTCATGGAAATGACATTAATTCATCGAAACGCGGTGACGCCCGTCAACGCCCGTCGTTACGCCTTAACGCCCGTCTCAACGCCTTAACGTCCGTCTCAACACCTTAACGTCTTATCTTAACGCCTTAACACCCTAGCATAACGCCTTGTCGCCATGATGTAGACAGGCGAGAGAACAACAACAAAAACAAGCATGACAGGTCAATCATTTTATTACCCCCTCCAGTACATCATACCCACGCTGGGGGAGCCGCGTTGGGTATGTTTACAATTCAAGTAGGCTCTTGTCCAATCAGAAGCCGTCCTTTCAGAAAGTTCCATCTTTGCTCGGTGTGACCTAAGCATCGTCGGGCAGGTCAGGATATTGTTCAGGCAGCATATCCTCAAACAGCTGTTTGCGAATTCTGATCGCATTTTCCAGGGCATCGGTGGGTGGAAACCACCTATACTGACGCTTGGTCTTCATGATGGACCTGTGCGTGGCCTCGCCTTTCATTTCAAGCGGTAGTAAGGTATACTGTTCATAGATCGCCATGGCTGTTTTTTCTGATGCAGGGGCGCATCTCGGTGTACGCCTGTTGTAAGTTATCCTGTCCGGCGTCCTCGATCGCTGCATCGTGAGTATTGATAGGTTCATGCAGAATACCATCCCAGAAGGTAGGTTCTGCCTCACTTTCCTGGGATGTAGGCTGACTATCTGATGTCAAGCTCCCCGTATCAGTAGATAGACTCACAGCAATCTCGGTTTCGGTATCGGTGGATACACTCTCAGCAGTCTCTGTTTCTGTATCAGTCGGTGGACTCTCATCAGTCTCTGTATCGGCTTCTTGTGCTTCGTAGTCTTCAATCCCATGTATATTTTTCTCGCATCGCATCATATCGTAATGTCTGGTGAACGTGCGTTCACACTCAGAGTAAGTCTAAGTCATGTTAACGACTGAACGACGACTGTGCGTGTTTTGAGAATACACTTGCTTTTATAGACAGTAACGCCCGTCAACGATAAGCTTAACGCTTCAACGCCCTGGTGAAATAGCTCAGAATTGCCACTAATTCATCGAATGGGGTGACGCCCGTCGTTACGCCTTAAGGCCCGTCTCAACGATCAATCTCAACGCCTTAACGCATTTTAATGATGCGTTCATACAAATGGTTCTTTTGAGCTATTGCTCTGACATACACCGCTTTCCAATTCATGCCCGAGGTTTTCAACATCGACGCTGTGTTTTCGATTGCCATATGAACCGTATGGCTAACATTGTGGCTTCCTCTTTCGAATACCCTTTCATACGTCCATACTTTCTTTGAACAAATCCATCCATAGCCTCGAGTTCACATTATGTTCATTCCCTTGTACGGGTTTGGGTTGGTCCTTCACGGTTGGGTGATATTCCGGGACTGAAGGTATGAAGGGGACTCGCTTTATGAGGGTGGGTTGCTGCTGCTGGACGGGTGCTGGCAGATGTGAACTCGGTGGATGGTATAGGGGAATATGACGTTGCGGTCATCCCTCGCCGGGTAACAGGTGGGTCGTCAGCCGGCAATCTTCGGGGGTATGGGCTTATAAATCTACGAACAGATAGCCGTACGGACGACTTGTCGCCCCTTGAAACGCCTGCATGAAATGGTCGATGTTTTGAGGATAAATTCGACTACCAAACACACGGATTTTTGCTCTGTCCATGGTATTGGCGAACAACACAAAGTATTGGCGGTTCAAGGTAATGTCTCTGGACGTCTTCCCTTGAGGAAAGAGCTTCTGGGTCAAATAGATGACGGACACATTCCGATGATGGTATGCTTTAGTAAATAAGTCGGCAATGTGTGAACTGTCCTTGGCCGCACTCATCAAATCATCATGCACTACCACGTTGGTCTGCTCGGGGTCAAAGTAATACGGTTCGTCTATGTCGTGAGAAATCCCTGGGACGAAGTTCGCATTCTGTAACCTTGTAGTTTCATAGGCGGGCTGCCATTGGCTATAACACCAAACAACACGTGACGGAGCTGGGGTTGCCACACCTTCCTCTTCATCACCAAGGACGTCTTTTCACATGTCGTAGAGCCGCTAACCGTCATTGTATAGGGATCCTCTATTCCACTTGTTGGACCTATAGCGGGACTCGGCGGTGTCTCTTGGATGCGTTTGCATTGAATGTGTCTAAGCATACTATCGCGACAAGAAAAGGTTCTCTGACAGAACGTACACGTACAGGACATGTTGATCAGTCGACCAATACATATGGATAGATGAGGGACACGTGTTCATTCCTATATGTACAGACATCACCGCCACCATCACCGGGCGTTGACGCCCGCCAACGCCCGGTGATGGTGGTAGCTCCCGTGGGGCGGAGCTCCGGAGCTCTTCGAGCTCATAGCACGGAAGTTACGACATCGTACGTATGCGCACGCATCTGTGGTGCACCCCGTACCCTATAGCCCGTAGGGCATAGGGTACACCAGAGTGCGAGTCTATTTTTGTTTGGTCCAAGCGATTGGCGGCCACCTTGAATTTACACCACAATGCTCGAGCTCCTGTTGCCCGGAACCGTTCAACGCATCATTCCAATACATAGGGCACATCATCTATGGATGGGGGTCTGTCTTGCTATATGAACAATATTGCAAACCTTCGAATAAC